>JAYKKT010000036.1:2515000-2522500 GCA_036023115.1 Brasenia schreberi | reverse complement strand
ATTGGGAAACGTGATTGAGCGTATGGCTGAACTGCCATCGGGTGATGGATGATGCTGGTGCAGTAGCCGCTCTTACTTCTCACTCTCATGTGTAAATGAATGCTCGGCAAATGATTTGACTAATACACAGAAGCAACTAATGTAATCTTTCTGCCTTAAAAGTAACTTTCTCTGTTATGTTAAAAGAAGACCCCAAGAACAACAAAAGAAATAGAGTATGCGTGGTCCTTCGAGAGAGAGAGAGAGAGATGTTTAACCTCACGAAGCGAATGACACGCCACCACAATGATACAACTGTTCGTTGTTTATGAAGAGTTGAGGTTGAGAGAGTGTCGTGTAAAGGATTCCGACGCACCTTGAGTCACCCAAATAACTGACATCGTGTCATTGTCGACGACGATATACCCACCACCATGAGCTGATAAAAAGCATTCTACGTACTGGTTTCCTTGCAAAACGAGAGAGGGAGATGTCTGGAGGACTAATGGGAGAGGACAGAGAAGAAGAAGAAGAGCGACTTTCTCGGATGGTCAGTGAGTTCCTTGAATCGGAAACAGCGCCCCACGGCTCTTCTCCAGCTTCACAGTCTCATCGCCTTCCACAAGATGACACTTTTCTCTCTCTAAAGGTGTTCTTCTTCTTCTTCTTCTCTCTTTTGATGTATTGTTGCATATAATGGGGAACAAATGGTGGCCTCTCGTTTTTTGTTTAATCATGACATTTTTCTTTGGTTTCAGAGGATTATTAATTGTGCTATAGAGGAAGAGAAAGGCGTCTATGAGAGTGTCATGAAGCATCTGAGACAGAGTGGTAGTGAAGGAAGGCATAGTTTAAATAAAGGACTAATGCTAAGGATGAGGATGGAGGGTTATGATGCTTCTCTCTGCAGATCATCATGGGTTTCTTCCATTGATTGTCCAGAAGGTAATTCTCAACACTGCCCAAATTTCGATTTTCAGTAGGGTATGCCAAGACGGTTGTGGAATTTTTGTGAATCTGACCAACTTAATTCATTGGAGAATCCAACATTTGATCTTTTATCGATGAATCTGTCATGAATCGGCTGGCTTGATCTTCTTCTTCTTCTTGCTGGTGTTAGACTTGTGATCGTGAAAATTCTTGGAAAATTGTTTTTCTTCTCCTTTTTCATTGTTAATTTTTCTTATAAATAATGGTGGATCGTTTCATCATTATTGCTAACAGATTGGTGATCGGCAACATTGTAGACTTCTTGTAGAATCTCAGTTGCAGGATTGCTATCGCAGTAATGATAGCTCACCGCCACATCTTTATCCCATATACACTTTTCCTTTTGAAAACCCATAACTTTTTTACTTTTTCTTGTATTTAAGGAAACTCCTATATGTGAACCGCAATTATGATTTACGTCCTGATAAGAGTCTCTCTCTTCTCTGTTCGTGTCAACAGTATGATGATTTTATTTTGTGGGTATTTAAGATTTCTGACCATCTCTCCTTTTCTCTGTGTTATACTTGATTTTTCTCTTCTGAGGATATTTAAGATTTCTGACTCTCTCCCGCTACCTCTGCATCAGCTATATGATGATTTTCTTTTGTGGCTTTTCAAGATCTCTCTCTCTCTCTATATATATATATATATATATATATATATTCTTTATGTGGGTTTCCATGTGTGCTTTTGGTGGTGCAGGGGCATATGAGTGCGTAGACATGATGCTAGTGGATGCGAAAGGACAAACAGAAAGGCTGATAGTTGACATTGATTTTAAGTCTCAGTTTGAAATCGCAAGGCCAACTGCGGACTACATACAATTATGTAACATCCTCCCTTCAGTATTTGTTGGAACTGAAGAGAAACTGAACAAGATAATCCTTCTGATCTGCAATGCTGCAAAGAAATCACTAACAGAGAGTGGTCTCCACATACCACCATGGAGAAAAGCCTCTTATATGCAGTCCAAATGGTCGTCTTTATGTCAGAGGGAGATCACAGTGTCATTTTCTATCTTCAGCAGAGATAAAAGTGACAGCCCGGTTGCTAATATCAACAACTGGACACCCAAAAACTTGATGCCTAGAAAAAGGCAATTGGGTTTCCAACAGTCAGGTTTATCTAAGGAGTTTGCAAGCTTCAGATGCCCAACTGCCGCTTGACCATGGGCAGATTTTGATAGCTGCTATTTTCTTCCTCAGAAAAGAAAAATATGATAAACTATATGATCAACAGATGCTGGGAATAAGCATTCTGTCTGAAGTTTATTGCGGCAGTATATGGAGTGTTTTTTGGTATCAATCGAGTTGTTATGACTTGCTTTTTTTGCTTTGTGAAATTACGAAATTCTGTATATGACAACTGCCGCAAGGCAAAAATTACTCCCATATACACGTTTAGATTTCGTGTACATGGAGCAACACAAGCAGCACAACATTCACTTTAAAAATAAAAATCAGACTGTTTAAGATACATAAGAAATTTATTTTCTTACTTTTATAAGAAAATAATAGCAACTTGTGTTGCTTCATATTTCTCTCTCTATATATATACACACTTTTTTAATATTCGTATAATTAATTAAGTGGTGTTATGTTTTCATCTACAGTAGCTTTCAGAGGTAAAGGCAATTGGGACCTTTGTTGCCTGCAATAACTGGGACAAGTGGATCCTATCATTTTTAATGAGCCGAGTTGGTAGACATGACGAGATACATTAACAGTTGCTAGATCAAACCTGAAGATAATTCTTACTTCAAAATGTTCTCTTAAAAATATACAAAAACTTGAACTTCTGATAAAAATTTGAAAGAAACAAATATTGTCATTCTTTTTCTTGTATCTCAGTTTGCAGTATGTAACCGGCCTTAATATCTTCTTTTTTGGAAAGAGAAAAAGCGAGGGTTGTGAAAAATAAAGGCTAAACTGCCTTGGGGGGAGGCAGATAGAGGAAAAGGCCAAACCAGGTAGGTACGAAGGAAACTAGTGGCGGCAAAACTAGAGGAAGGGAACCGGCCCCATCTGCAGTATGTATGGAAACGGAGAAGCAAAGGTGATCTCATTGTTTCGTGTTTTGGGTCATGGTCGTGTCAAAAGCAAGTTAGCACCAAATCTGCCCATTGCCACTTTGGATGGACGCATAGTTTACATGTGTCCAAAATTATTCATTGTTTCTGGTTTTGTTCGATTCGTGTTGTTTCACTTTCGTGTCAAAAGCAGATAAACTAGAACATGCTCTGTTTCTTTCGCTGCAATTTGGGAGGACAATGTAAGAGATTAGGATTCCTTGTTTTGGGCATAATTCTTCTTTTCTTTGAAGGAAGAATCATTGTTTCAAGAAGAGTTGCTCTTTGAGAAGTATTGTTTTACAATGGTAGTTATCATGTAACCATGACCTTTCTACAATAACTAAGAATCCATGGTAGATAAATCTAACGCAATTATCTGTTTTTATTCTAGCTTGAGACCCATAATGAAAGAGTGATACCTTACATGAGAAGAGTTATCACTGACTTCTATGATAGAGTCAATTGGAGAGGCCTGTGAACGGGTGGTTTAACTTGTGGGTGAATGTCAGCTGTTCGAATTGGCTTATCTACAGCTCGGGATCTTAGCTCAACGCATATGATAGCACCAAGTTGCATTTCTTGTATTCAGCAAATATAATCAGGTAGATGATCAAAGTCAGAGGTTTTGCATATATTGAAAGAATGACATTAATTTATCTTCCAATTTCGAAGGGTACTAGAGAACCACTGTTCTAGGAATAAGTTTGTAAATTGTAGTCCTATACGGAGTGCAAACTTTGTTGTATGTCGCCGTGGGTTGGGTGATCCGTCCATCATGGTGACTTGCTTGAGGTCGACATCAGGTGATGCAAGGGATAACCACCTGTGGGCACCATTCCGGCCATGATCGCCCTGCCCTACAATTAGGCGAGGTTTTAGAGGATGCTTTATATAGGGCTTTCACAACTGACCTGATAATACAAGACAACCCCCATATATATATATAGGAGAGAGAGGGGGTGAAACTGGATCCTCTAACCTTTGATACATGCTTATAATATTTATCCTCTACTTTTGAAGTGAATCAATATCATTTAAAAAGTTCATAAGGTTTTTAAAAAATATAGTGGACACATTGTTGCACTCGTACTCCTAAAAGGAAAGGATGAATATGAGTATCCATACGTGTAAGGTTTCAGGATCCAAACACTACATGTATAGATAGAGAGAGATGCTATCAGACATACCTCTAACACATGCATACTTATTCGTTTGTTTTTTAGGGTATGAGTGTCATTTAAAAGTCAGTTAATAAATGCGCTTGTGTTAAATATTACAGGATCCAGTTTTCTCTCTCTAAGAGCGAGGAGAGAGAAAGATGGACTTATTATAAGAGAAACAGTCCCTGATCATATAAGAAAAGTGTAAAGCATACCCAGCCGTTCCCTAGGAAAAATATTTCTTGGCATTTTTGCATTAGATTTTATGGATTCTAGTTGCAACTTGGGTTGGATTGGGATGCTACATCATAAGCATATCTAACTTGATAGCAATGGCAGATCTACATAGAGGGGTTGGGGGTGGTCGCCTCCTCTGAAATTTTAAAATTTTAGAGAAAAACCTACGTTTTACAGAGAATATATGGTTGAAATTAATGCTTTCCCCCCCCCCTAACATGATGAAATATATATGTCGCTCCCTCCGACACTATTTTTTGCAAGGTTAGCTTCCCACACTAGTAGATGCTTTTTTTTTGCCAAACACTGGCTTTCATCGGTTCAATACAGACCAACCCATTGACACCCACTGACTCCACCACCACACGCATGCACACACACACACACACACACACATATATATATGTGTGTGTGTGTGTGTGCATGCACGTGTGTGTGATGAAAGGAAAATGAGCACGTCCTGTGGCCTCCAGCTTTTTGTTCTGCATGTTTTATCTCCATCTATGAATAGAGGGAGTATATACGGATTCATGTGCCTATATTTTTTCTTATGCTAGGGTAACGTCTGTGTATCTTCTTATCGGCATGAAATTCTAGATCTATCCAAACTCCAGAACAAAGGTTAGAGACCACTTTATATATGAAATGAAACCTACATTATGTAAAATACATTTAAATTGAAACATATTATTATGAACAAAATGTGGAGAAATGCCAATGAGTTCATGAATTCAAAAACGGTAATACTTTCTTTTATTTATTTTTTCTTATAATTTATTTTGTTTCTAGAATCAATTAGAAAAAAGGGTCGGGGCCGAGTTCATGGGGAGTAAGAGATCTCCTTCTCATGAACATCCCTCACCATGATACAAGATACAAGCAACATTACACTTCCCATGTATCGAACTCATGACCTTGAATTTATGCATAGGGAGACTCCATGTTTAAACTTCAGTTCCTAAATTTTTATTAAAAGTACATATGTATATGTATATGAACAATAGAGTCTTTCATGAGTATATACTTTCAAAGGACGACCACCAAATCATTACCGAACAACTAAGGTCCAAGAATATATACTCTTAGAGGATTTTATCGTTCCTTATATATATATATATATATATATATATATATATATATATATATATAGAGAGAGAGAGAGAGAGAGAGAGAGAAAGAAAGTGAGAGAGTCTTAGCTACATAATGTTGTTTAGTGCATAATCTTACGTAATCATTTATGTTCGATCTTTAAGATAAACGATGAAAATTTGAATTAAATGTACCCTTTATATCATTAACTGTAAAGTGATTTAAATCTCTACCATCGATTTTAAAGATCAAATGGTAAAAATGTTTATGCAAGATTATGCATCAAAGGGCATTGTATGTTTTTTTTATATATATTTAAAGAGAGAGAGGAGTGTTAGTTGTATAATGTTGTTTGGTGCATAATCTTATACAATTGTTTTCATCAATTGACTTTTGAGATGAATGATAGAGATTTGAATCAAATGTACTTTTGTACTTGATGTATTAAATACCCGACCTCAAAGATTACTGAATGTGACTTAGTGAAACTCGGCTTAATCGGATTTGCACTGGATTCCAACAAGATGGTTGATTAAATTACAAAAAGTGAATATCTTGACAACAATTTGAACTCAGACTTCACCGTCTGTCAGTCAATTTCAGAATGTATCTCCTGTGAAATGATGCCTATGTGAAGTATGGGTTGGAGGAAACCTCTTAATAAATCTGGATCTGAATGCACGAATTTAAACTTGAATCAGACCTGGTTCCTTGTTCAGATCATTTTTTTTCGAATCGGGTTCTGAACAGGTTCAAGTCCAACCCATATGTGAGACACGCTTTATAACCTTCTCCGTGTATCTGCCGTTGCTTACTCCTTAGTGCAAACTATATGCAATGCAAGACCCAATGTGTTAGACGAGCTTTATGGGCAATGCCTCCATGTGTTCGACCCTCAAACTGTACATGCCATGGCGCGTGGGTCCATGCAAAGCCCAGCATGGACTCAAGACGGCTTGCTCTTTGTCACCTTCCCTGTGCTTTCACATCATGCATAGCTATTGTTCGTGTCAGGGAGCCGTGGGGCTAGAAGGTGAATAACCGTGGAGCCATAGCCTATGTTTTTCTTATTCAGGTTTCGTATAGACTCAATTAAACTGATATAAGTGATCCAGCTTGATACTTCGACAAAGTGTAGGGAGTGCCAAAAAACAGGCAAAGTTCCTTTCTTCGAAAGGTTGAAGAAGGCTTAGATGGATGTGGGCTTGAAGAACTTCTTGAGCCTTCAGGAGCTCTCTCAGATCTTTCTCAAGTTCCTTCTAAGCTTCGACCAAAACCACATAAACTTACCGAGTTCGGGTCACCTTGAGCCAATACTTTGGTCATATCAATCTCAATACAACTCTCATTGATGTGATTTTTGATGCATTAGAAGCTAGATTTATAAAACTATCAAGCAAACTAAAAGTTATCCAATTTAATAAGAAATGGACTTTTGGTAAATTTTCCAATCTGATTGGAATCCTGGTTACATGCTTTCTAATAAGGTCTATTTGTTTTAGCTATTACTTTGTTGTCCGAACTCTAATCCATGACATTCTTGATTCATCGGAAAGAGGGTAAAAGGACCTCCAGACGATCAAAAATCGTTTGATTCCAACCAGAATCAATCGAGTTATAGAATTTCTTCAAGATGAGTTGAATTTCGGTGAGAAGGTCTGATTCATTATTCACAGATGAAAGGAAGGCTTCCAAAAGAGTTTGGAGGATAAAATATGACATGCCTTATTTACAATTAAATGCTAATGTGGCACATGATTGAGCTCAATGGTGATTAAAAACTCATGCAGAAGATCGTATTTACTGTTGGGAAAAGTATTGATTTTTGTTTTGAGTTGGAGGGCAGAGGCTTTGCCTCAACTAAATCTCAATTTTCCAATTCATGCAATTTTCAAAGTAAGAAGTCTTTTTGATGGAAAGATATTGTAAGACAGCAGATCCACCTGCAAAGTAAAGCGTCAAGGGACAGGGTAT